>CARXXK010000001.1:144234715-144252716 GCA_949089665.1 Macrosiphum euphorbiae | reverse complement strand
GGACGTTGTGAGAAACGTGTCAAGTCACTTTTTGGTAATTTTGATATTATACATCAAAATTGTAAGAAATTTTACGCTGCGTCGATTGGTAACACTGTTATTAACATACGGTTGCTTGTTGTTGTGTTATATTGATGTGCGAAAAGAGTCAACTCAATAACTGTTGAATGATTTTGTGAGAAAAGTGTCAAGTCAAAAATAATTAAACAATTTCGTGAGAAACATGTCAAGTCACTCAATATTTTATTATTTATTTGTTTATTATTTCCTGTTGCCTTGTACAATTTCAAGTACCTACCTAATACGATTTTTAATATTTTATCATGTTATTGCAATGTCAAATACTCAAATGTATGCGGTGTTTTAAGATATTAAGTTTTATTTTTTCCTATAAGTATAGTACCTACATTATAATTTATAATATACCGTAAAGGTACTTATCTACTACCTACTGCAGTATATTAATATACTGTGTAGGTACTAGTACACATACACTTACAGATTTTTTTCATTGATTTTCTTATATAGGTAATATTCTTTAACACTGTTCTTTTCAAAGTTGTTAATAAACTAAGTAGGTACCTAGCTTCAAAAAAATGTATGTATTGATCAGTCAATCATAGATTGTATGGAGCTTGTTTACACCAAATTGAGTATAATACAAGAAAAGCTTCTCTGTAAAAGGTTAGTACCTACTAACTTAAAACTTAACATAGTATAATAGCACAAACTTCTATAAAACCAAATGAGAGGTGTTATTAATGTCAAGTCATATGTGCAAAAGGTATCAAGTCAGATATTGTATGTGTCATTTATGTCAAGTCATGTGCAAAAGATGCCAAGTCAGATATTTTTTGTGTCATTTATGTCAAGTCACTTACAAAAGGCTTAAAATAATTTAAGACTTCAAGATGAATGGAAATCTAAAAATAAATATGTCTATGAGACATAAATAACTATTCTAACAAATTAAAAACAAAAATTGGAGAATATAAACGTTTTTTTCTTCTCCTGAAAAATCAGCATTTTTGACTTGACACGTTTCTCACAACGTCCGTCCACATATACTACCTACTTTTAGACTTAAAATATAACACAGAATAACTATAATAACAACCGTCCGTATGGAGTGTGGGGTGACCCGGTATACATACTACATATACATACGCTTTAGGCATAAATATTCTATATATATGCCTATATTATCAGAGAAATAGATATTAAATTGGTTATTGCTACAGGCAAAGAAAGTAATTCTACACAACTTAAATCATGGACAATAGTTCAGGGCTACTAATCAAATTAGTGCCGATAATAGGTATTATTTAGAACGACCCAAAATAAGGAGGTTTCTTTCATAGGTAGGTATGTGATTTGTTCGTTGTACACTTATTGTATATCGGGTATTGGATTCTTTGCCAGAGTTTAGGTAGTACTCTTTTGGAATCAATTTTAAGGAAGATGTCTTGTGGGAGGTCCGGGCGTTTTTGGGGTTTACTGGAGAATGTATACCTAATTTTATTATTGTAATTATTGTCATGAGATTAATGTTTTTTAGATCGGCTATTTCGCTTTCGATGACAACAGTTCCATCTTTGAAGAGTTCTTGGTAGAACTTCTTCCAATTTGTTTTTGTCGATGATGTTGGTGGTAGATTTAATACTGGAGCTGTGTGGATTTCTAATGATGTTGGTCATGGGTTAGGTAACATTTGGGGGTTTAACAAAGCTATGTTTAAGCTATTTGACCTGTGTTTGGTGTTTCCTGAAAAGCACAAATTACTTATTTGTTTTTTGGATTTCATATGAGCTTTTAAGGTGATGCCTAAAGTGTTATTATGATGACAGAGTCAGTTGATATTTGTTGCGTCTATGTCACCGGCGATTATGAATAGGCCCTTGTGCAGGTTGGTTAGTTAAGAAATCGAGATCGCTGATTTCAAGTTGTTTATTTGGGCTTTTTGTATATGGAAGATGTATATGAGTATTCCCTATTTTTATATTAACCGTTGTGGAGTGTACAAGGGTGTTCAGTTTGACTGATCGATGGGTTATTTTTCGGTGAATCAGAAACACTGTGCCTCCAGATGATTTCTAAGTAGGGGTGAGGGGCGATACGTGAAGTAGTTGGGAAGTATTAATTATTGATTAGGTTGAAGGTGAGTTTAAGTAACGTCCGTTTCATTTTAAATATTGAATACTTTTAATTATTTTTCTTCAACGTTAAACGCTAAATGTCTATAACGTTTTAGTTATAAATGACGATAAACTAAAAATTCGTACAATAATTTTATTATAATAGGAGATAAACATAAAAGTTGTGTAGTATGTTTTGATTCTAAAAAACGTAAAATATATTTTTTCAGCGGTGATAGTGGTGGTGGTGGTGGAGGTGGTTGCGACTAAATGAAAAACATCATACGGGCCGGTATACTTATTTTAAAGTCTCTCTTCTTCTATATCATATTAATTTGTTTAATATTATAAATTATTTTATTTATTATTATACTAACTTTTCCAAAATACTATAGATTCGAAATAGGATACATGAATTACTACAGTTCTACATTGTTTAGTAATACTAACTTTACAAAAGTAATAGCAAATGTTATTTTCGTATATTTTATAATTATATAACAATACTGTAAATGTAACATAAATATTATTATTAAAATATATTATTTATTTTAATATATATAAATATATTAACGTTTTAGGTGTAATTATGAATCCATAGTTTTGTTAATTTATATATTTTTATTTGTTTAAAAAATAAAATATTTTATTGAGTCTTAAAAATACCTTTGTTAATAACTTAGATGTGCACCTTTCCCATTGTCATTTGCAACCTACGTCCGTAAGTACATCCGTAACTGATGTAGTAGGAATTCTCATCACGGGTATTGGTTAATCAAGACACCAATTGATAACACTCTCGAACATTTTCCCGATCGTGTTCACCATGCTCAAGTAATTGTATAGAGAAATCTGTCATCGGTGACAATTCTTCAATGGTCAAAATATTAAGTGGACGTCTTTTGTTAACATCCTATTCTTGGAGCCAAACTATTAGCGTACCATCGCTAAATGTAAATTATTTTGTGCGGCGACGATGACCTTTCTCTATCAGCTTCTTCTTCATCCATACACCTCTTATTCCATTAATTGAGAATTTTTATAATTGTTATATTTATTTATTCTCTTTGTGATTTTGTCATATGAATTATTGGTCGGCCTGTTGCCTCAGATAGTATTATATTATCTTTCTTAAAACTCGAATTGTTTTCTTTATGCAGCCAACGCCCTATTATTTATTACTATTATTTATTATTATTAAAATGTTCATTTTTTTTTTGGTCCGCTATTAAAAAAACAATACTTTTTTATATTTTGTGATCCGCTAATATTTAGATCTGTATTATTTATTTTGTGATCAGCTAGTATAGAGACCGGTATTATTTATATGTGTGATTTTTCTTATACTTATAAATAACATATTATATTGTATACATTATCAATATTTGGTTTTCAAACGCTCATAACATTTTGACGTATGTTTATGCAAAATTTTTTTTTTAAACTCTTTTAAGGAAAACTTGATTAAAATAGTTGTATGAAAATCATAAAATACCCTTACATAACTATAGGTACCTACGTCAAATTAGGCGTTGTTCAATTGTTATCCATTTTTTGTTATTTTTCTAACAGATGGTTTAAATTAAAATTAAATACGAGTACAAACTAATATTAGGTTAGTTATATAGGTAAAGTTGGTAACTAAAATGAATGTGTTACATTTACAGACATAATATAAAGTTGATAACACTAAAAAAAAATATCTTGAAGTTCAAAGATGTATATTTTTATTATTATACATTAATACATTAATGAATAATTTGCTCTAATATTTTGCATAATATAGTTATGTCAATATAAAACTATTTAAATGAGTATAACTGAGTATACTACTAACTTCTTTACCTCTATATATCTACAGCACAAATAATTTGAATTTATATAATTGGACTATTTACCTAATTACCTGTAATATTTTTCTATAGTTTTGGAACTAAAAATGATTTGTACTATTAATTACTACAGTCTACAACATAATTTTACTTCAATACATTTTTAACAATAACCTAATACGTACTATTTTACTACACATTATATTATTATTTATTAATTACAAATATGTTATTGGGCGTGCCCGTGAATCGTATCTTTGTAATTCGTAAATCTTAGGTATATAAGTATTAAGTAAGATAAATACTAAAAGAAAGATAGAACTTTACAAATAATTCTAAAAAACTAAAAAGTATATGTGGTAGCAGCCACTAGGAGGTACCCCGTACACATACAAAATTATAACCTAAATTTAAATCTACGTAAACATATACTTACTAGAAAACTAATATTTAGATATTTAAGTAATATTAATTTAATTTATTGTTATAAATTAGGTATTATTTACTGTAATTACTATATTTACCTATGTAATACATCGCACTCCTAGAACAAGACTGTCACAACTCAAAATTTATAGTTTTGAGAAAAATCAATTTGAAGTTTGGACTTAAGATATTTTAATGAATTTTTTACTTATGCGTTTGAAATTTAACACTTAAATACTTACAACCATACTTTACAATATTAATTTTTCAAATATTTTGAAATTCACTCTTAAACCCAAAAATTTAGACTTGTGGCCATTTACAATTTTTTAAGTAAATGCAAGACTGCCATATTTTGAGATGCGACTATATGAGAATTTGGCGCAAAACGAAAAGCTATTCTATTATAAATACAATAGAGTCATAATTCGTCTTGTGGCTGCACTATCACAAATTATAAAATGCAATACTGCCACAACTCTAAATATTGCTGTTTTGCACTCAACATATTACACGATAATTAGTTTTTATTCAGTGCAAGAACGCCACAAGTCGAAATAAGGCAGTCTTGAATTTTGACTTCAGTGATAATTTGGATAAATAAAAATAAGTATACTGCCATAAAGTAAATATGGCTCTCTTGCATTGAAAATTAACCAATATTTAAATAATTCAATACAGACACATCTCTATAGTGGCTAAATGAAAAATGATATTGAATGTGGCGTTCTTGCATTTAAAAGAGCTTATTTTTCTCTATCCAAAAGTAGTCATAACTCAAAATTCATGAATTTTGAGTTGTGGCAGTCTTGTTTCTAGGAGTGCGACATATAAACCGTGTGCGTATTTCCCGATTCTAGTACGTTTCAGCGCGGGGGGGGGGGGCGGAGCCAAGACCTTCTGCATGATGTATTATATATGTTTTTACCGATCCTAATCTGAAAATTTTGAATAGCATAGTTGATTTTTTGTGGTACGCTTGTTAGCAAAATTCCCGAGCTCCGGCAGGCGTCATTCCTATATTAAAATTTTCAAAGAATTGATCTTTTGTTTTTTGGTTAACTCTTAAATAACTGTACGCCTCCCCAACACTAATTGAATGTTGATGTTCAAAATTAATCTATACGGAATAAAAATAAAGTAATTAGTAATTATTACCTATAATGGAAATACACTAATACCATGCATGTACCTACCTAAAATCGTATTATACATACTAATTGTATTATAATAATATATTAATTTATTAAGATTAACTATAACATTTTTTAGTTTGATTCAATATAATATTATGTCTCTTACCTTTATTTCAGTATTTAAGCCGTCTTTTAACAAATTATCATTTTTGATAGCATCTTTCGTAATTTTTTTGACCAAAATTGTAATAGTAGCATCACATTTTAGATTCTGATTTTCATTTCCAAGCTTTTTGATTTATTTTTTTCATTATGTTGACACTTGTATATTTTATTAAACAAAAATCTTTTGGGGTTTATAATTTTACGAGACACAATCCAGTTGGTCAACGTTTCTTCTGAAAACTTGTTAATCCAATCTTGAACTAATTTCGATAAATCATTATTAATATCAAAGACAGTCCCCAACACAGCATTGAAATGTTCACACGTTTTAACATCACAATTTAAAACAACACAAGATGTATCAAACTTAAACATTTGACTAACATCCATTTTTCCTATAATGAAGTATCTAATAAGTAATAATTAAGCATCCACATTTAACTTATAAATTAAAACTACCGCAATAAATAGGTATATATGCCACATAGAACGTTGTGAACACACTAACCGATATTTACAATTTTATCTAATTTGGGTACATTTTACAGACGAGTTTGATAGTTACAATGTGCACACAAATAATTGCTATCATAATCGTAATAAGCTTTTAAGATAAAATTTGGTAGAAAAAGGTTGTAATAATACTACTACATATAAAGCAATACCTATAGTACCTAGTACCTACCTAGCCATAACTATTAATAATGATACCATCATTTTGAGTTGAAAGAAACATTATGAGATAACTTAACAATACAATTTATATTAGGTAATTCCACAGCGTAATATAACAACACTGTATGTAACACGTTAACATACATTATTATAATATACATTATATTTAATAGGTATATAGTCATGTACGATGTACCTAACCACACCGCTCAGCCTGATTAAAAATATTTAACTGATATTGTTATTAGTAATACTTATATTATGACTATAATATAATGTGACGAACACAGTAATAAAAACAGAAATATGTATTTATTGTTAATTTTTTTAAAAATTACGAACCCTATGTGGGTTCAGCACATCGCGCTGAATCAGATTAGGATCGGTAAAAACATATATACATATATACATCATGCAGAAAGGTCTTGGCTCCGCCCCCCGCGCTGAAACGTACTAGGATCGGGAAATACGCAAACCGTGTAGGTACACGCGGATATTTAAAAATATTATAGTGGCATAAAGCCATATTATACGTGTGTTCGAACACGGACGCGTTTTCTCGCCACTGTAGTTTCGGCATATGTCCCCAAAGCTGCGTCTCGGATGCCGAAGCTCACGAGGTGGCTTACCCCCTCCTCGGCCGTCTAGCGCCGGCCCGTTCGCCACCGTAGGCTGTGCCGCCTCCTAGTCGTGTGTCTTTTCCAGGCGGTCGAGCCCGACGCATCGTTGCGTTCGCTCGCCGCGTTTCACTGGGTTTTGGCGACCAAACCACGTGTACCTACAACCGACGCGTTTCTATGTTAAGTCGTCGCGTTGTTAAACCTCGTGGTTTGTGTCACCGGTATATCATTGCGTGCCGCCGCTTATACCTTTGCGTGCCTTTGTGCCGCCACTGGCTTGTTGCCCATCCATCAACATCCATCAAGCAGAGCGATCATCGACGGTGGACCAGGTCAAAAAGCTTATCATAACGTTGTAATTGATTTAAGTGTATTGTTTGTTTTGGGGCACCCTGTCTGTTAGTATCTTATAATATCTTGTTTGATGTACCTAAGTTGTTGTTACCTATTATAATTATTAAGCGCTTAGCGCACTTACATAAGCATAAGAGTTATACATAAGCGGTATTTCTGTTTTATAATATTGAGTCACCTTGTCCTAACTCAACTCACCGCAAGTCGTTGCCGCAAACCGCGATAGAAAAGTAGGTGCGGCGCGGCGAACAAACAACGTGTATGAATTTGCCGGGTCCACACAGAGACGACACAGAAACAAAACAAAAACAAAACACAAACCCTTCTTTTTGAAGTTTGAAAAAAATAAAACACAAACAAAACATGTGTCCATACTGAGTTGAGTAAAAATTAAACAAAACATGAACAAAATTCAAACATTTGTTTGTGTTTTGTTTTTGTTTTCAACTATCCATACAGAAATATAAACTCATCGTTTTATTTCGTTCATTCGTGGTCATTCAGTCTGTCTTCAGAGTTCAAGCTGTCTAAACTCTCCGTAGGTACTTATAAGTTTTTTAATTTTTTTTACTGTGAGTGAAAATGTGGAAATTGAAAAGAGATATTGAAGACGATGAAGATTTACTAATGTTGGGTGCTGGGTATATTTACCTACAGTTACAAAGAAAAAAAAATAATAATAAGATTAAAAGACGTTTTTGGGTAAGACCAACTTTACAAAAAAGAAATTTGTTTGGTGTCGATGAACTTCTAAAGAATTTACAAGATGATGATATTGGTTTGAATGGAGAATTGCGATCTAGCTTTAAAAACTTTTTGAGGATGTCAACTGAAGATTTCGAAAACCTAATATGTCTCATCGGTCCAGCAGTCCACAAACAAAATACTAATTGGAGAACTGCTATTAGTGTGACTGAGCGTTTAGCTTTGACTTTAAGGTTCTTGGCAACGGGAGACTCTTACCATAGTATGATGTATCAATTTAAAATATCTACTCAGGCAATATCACTTATAGTTCCGGAAGTTTGTGAAGCAATAGTCAATGCTCTTTCGGAGTATATTAAGGTAAGCACATACATAAATAAATTATTAAAATAAATCTATTGTAAGTGTTTTTTTTTTTACAAATAAATATCTGTATTTGTTGTAATTTAAGTAGGTAGGTACTGAAAAATATTTAATATGAGAATAATAATAAATTAACTTAAAAAGAGTCAAATTATTTTCAAAATTGTATGGTGTATAGAAAATACTAATATAAACATTCAGTGAAATTTTCAAGTATCCACAGTCATTCGTTTTTTAATTACAACAAAATAAGAAAACGAGTGAATATCAAATGTTGTAAAAATATGAATTTCAAACGCTTATAAAAATTTAATTTGAGTTTCTTGTAGACATTTTTTTTTTTTTTATAAAGGTAGACAAACTTATGAAGAATCTTGTATTATATTTTCAAATCTTAGATTTAAAAAGAAAATTTTTTATGAATTTCTGCTCGAAATAATTTGCAAATTTTCGTCATTTTTACGTATTTTGTCAATATTTGAAATGCTTATAAAAAAAAAAACTGTGAATATGGATTTTTAATTTTTTTCATCTGCCTTTGAAACAATATACTAGGAGACTTATATTAAATTTTCAAGCTTTTTTAACAAACAAATAAAATTTTATTGATATTTATAGAAAAAAAAAAACTGAAAAAAAAAGAAACTGAAAATTTCGACAAAGAGCTCAAAATAAGTCAAAATATTTGGAAAATGTTATGGTTTATAGAAAATGCTAATATAAACATTCAGTCGAAATTCCATGTACCTACGGTAATTTGTTTAAGAGTTACACCAAAAACCAAAATCGATTTTCTTCAAAAACAGATTTTGTGTAAAAATTCCCGTTTTTCCTTAATTTTTCTTTTGTTTTTCACGGCGCTTTTGAAAACTACTGGGAAATTTTTACTTTTGACCCCCCAAAGTACCAACTAGATTCACTTTCCTATCAAAAAAGATTTAAGCATTTTTACTGTTCTAAAACGTGATGACAGACACAAAAAAATTAAAAAATTAAAAAATTAAAAAAATACAAAAAAAACACACATTATTATAAAATCAATACATTCATCGTTACACTCAAAATCTAAAATTCAACTTTTATTGCTATGAATTGAAAATTTTAAACCAGGTTTCACGTAAGTAGTTTATTCTATAACCAAAAAATCTCAAAAAATTTAAAAAATACTGCTTTTTTATAATTAGTTTATGTTCAATTTTGGACGAAATTAGATATAAATTTCAAAGAATGACGATTTTAGTTATTTTGTTTTATTTTTATAATTTTAATTCAACTTACCGGCTACCACAATTAATATTAAGTAATAACAATATAAATATATGTATTATACAATATCCCGACTGACAAACCGTCACTATCCTCAGAATCATTTTTCGTATACAATGATATTATATTATCATTGAATTCAAACGTAATACCATCAATTATACAGAGACCCACTTTTAATCTACTGTACAGTGTAAGTACAGCAGAGCGACATCCACTTACCTGCTTTTTTAATTTCGCTTTTCTTTAAGTATACTTTTTACTCGTCGTAAATAAAATAAAATAAGTAACTATACAATTGTGGATAACTGAATAGATTTTTATTAAAAAAATTGAAAAAAAAAAATAATACTTTTATAATGATATTCAAATAAAATAAAAATAAATCAAAAAATCTAAAATAAAAATTAGAAACTTTTACAAAATATAAAATATGTTGTTCAAAATATAAAACAAAACACATCAAAATGAATAATATTTTTTTGTTTCTATATCATTTATTTAAATGGATTTCCTCTTCCATTCACCATAGTTCTACTTCTACAGTTGGATCGGTCACATTTTGGACACTTGGAGGATTAGAGCAGGGAATTGTTGACGCAGATGAAGATTCATCGTGATAGTAGTTTCCGTTAGCCGCAGAAGTCACAGTCTGGATACTAGACGTCGAAGCTGCAGCAGATCCATCGATATAGTTGTAGTTTGTAGGAACTTCGAATGTTTGTGGCGGAAAATCATACTTTCCCAACTCGCCGTCGTATAAAAGATTATTAATTAAATGTTGAATTGTACATTGTGCATAATGCGTACGAAGACCGCGTACTTTGCGTGCCACTACATCACCAAACGCGTCAAAATCATCAATTTGGCTGCGTTCTGTGCGACTTTCATTTATGGATTTCATCATTTCAAAAACCTCTTGAGTTCTATCTTCATTTTCATGAAATTTTGATGATCCAGGCGTCCGTTTTTTTTGCGATACTTTCAAATTTTTAGGGGTTGTCATTTGAGATAATTCTACAGAGTTCGAAACATTACTTTCGGCACTTTGTACATCGTTTATAGTATTTTCATTTATTTTATGTTCCTTAAAAACATGCTCATCAACTGCTACAGATTTTGTGCTACAAATTTCAATGTTATCCTCACATTCTTCGTCACTTGAACTGTCACTTATCTACATTAAAAATATTAAATTTAATTTCTATTTGAGATTCATGATATTGTAATTTGTAAATATATTTATGCAATAGCATAAAACCACGAACTCGCTCTTCTGTATACAGTAGATACGTGTCGAGTGGAACTCGGTCATATGGTATCTATAGGTCACTATAATGTATGTGCTGTGTTGGAAAGTACTTGCATTACTAGTAAAAGTATTTGAGTAAAAGTATTCAAATACAGAAGGTATTTGAGGTACCTATTTAAGTATGTGGATTTAAAATCAAATACTAATTTTAAATAAATTTTCTTTTTACTTCGTAATTTTAGATTCTGAACGGAGTTATAAAAAGAGTCAGGAAAAACCCAAAAAAGTAATGAAAACCAAATCGATTTTTTTTTATTTTTTTTTTTTATAATCGTTTGAAATTATAAATTATTTACAATACCCAATAGGTATTTATAAAACTCGTACAATTTACAGTATTTACAACATAAACTTAATTACTAGTAATGTAAATGTAATATAATTAATATAATATCCTAGGCTGATAAATCATCTCCGTTCAGAATCGTTTTTGAAATCGAATTAAGTGAAAAAAATAAAAATAAAAGTGACTTACTCTGCAATGACGACACCTACTATACAGTGGATAGCGAGTTCACGGTTTTTGTGGGTTTCTGTACTTATAGTCATGGTATTATTTTAAACTTTCAGATACCATCAAATGAAGACGAGTGGAAAAAAGTTGCTTGTGACTATGATAAAATATGGAATTTTCCCCATTGCGTGGGTGCAATGGATGGGAAACATGTTGTAATTGAATCACCAATTAATAGTGGCAGCGAATTTTATAATTACAAAGGAACATTTAGTATTGTTCTATTCGGTGTAGTTGATGCGAATTATAATTTTATTTACGCTAGCATTGGGTGTCAGGGTCGTATATCGGATGGTGGCGTATTTAAAAGTAGTAGCTTTCAAAAACTTATGGCAAATTGTTCGTTAAATCTACCAGAGAAGAGTGTACTACCAGGTCGAAATACATTAAGCCCTTATGTTTTCGTAGCTGATGATGCTTTCCCGCTTTCTCCATGTGTATTGAAGCCTTATAGTGGACATCAGGATAAGGGTTCTACAAATCGAATATTTAACTACCGCCTTAGTCGCGCCAGAAGAGTCGTGGAAAATGTATTTGGCATAATGGCTTCAATTTTTCGAGTGTTTCGCAAACCTATGTTGTTGCAACCAGAAAAAGTAGAAAATGTAGTATTAGCTTGTGTTCACCTACACAATTATTTACGTAGAAGCTCATCATCAAAAAATACATATACTCCACCAGGATCATTTGATGCAGAACAATTAGATACTGGCACAATAGAAAGAGGAACCTGGAGAAAAGATCAACAAAGTTCTCGATCATTTTTATCAATTTCTCAAGTAGCTCGAAAATCATCAATTGAAGCTGCAGAAGTTAGAGATGAGTTCAGTGAATATTTCATTTCAGAACAAGGTCAAGTACCATGGCAATTAAACTATTCTTAACTAAAATATATTAATAATACTAAACTGCGCATTGTATAATACATAATATAAATGTAGGTATATTTTAATATTTATGGTTTTTATGTTAGTGAACGTATTATTTATTATTACTATTCTTATTTATTTATTTTATATTTTTTTTCTACTTCAAAATAATTATATATATTTGTTTCATATTTAGGTAAGTATATTTTATTAGGTGCAGATACTTAACTTTTAATTGGAAATGAAAAATATTATTAAGAAATAATAATATAATAATATATAAATATATATTAAGAAATATTATTTTTACCTGTCTTCTTTCAGTTAAACCAGCTTCACGAGATTTCCTTGCTTTATTCTTGTCTTGGAGAAAACTCATTAACTCGTACCCGAACCATTTGGCACGAAATTCTCTTCCCGCACCAGATTTTTTCATTGCCTTATATGCACGTCTCTCCCTGGAGTATTGTGAATACACATTTTTTAATTTCCTATCAATTTCATTTGCGTCTGTATTTAACTGGATAGCAATTTCTTTTAGGGCATCTGCTTTCTTAAATTTATTTTTGTAGTTAGGGCTTGATGCATCCCACAATATGGTTGACTCCCGGTATAGCTCTATAAGCTTACATGTGTCTTCTATATTCCATTTTTTTTTCGTATTCATTGTATTTGAGTTAAATGAAAATGATAAAATATATTGAACTGGACTGAACAGCACTGCTGAATAACAAACCAAATGGTACTAAACGGTAAACAACGAATGCGAAAAGCGAAATACGTATGTATGTAATTACGAAAATAAATTTATAAACTTTATTGCAGCCTGTTTTGAAAACATGTCCACACAGGTTCGACAGTGTTCGTGAAAACAACAACAATACCAAAACCTTTTGATGTTTACCGACAACGCTCGGGACATGACTTTGTTTTTAAAAACACGAACAATTTGTTGGAAAAAACACAATTGTTTTCAAAATGTTTTGATTTTGTCGAAAAACATAGAGTTTCTGTTTTGTTTCAATTTTGTCGTCTCTGTGTGGACCCGGCAATAATAATATATAATATATACACGAACCGCCACAAACAGAGGTTGAGAGAATATTAATAATAAACATCGCTCCCGAACGACTCGAACGAGCACAACCGTCAGCCGGCTGCCGACTACCAGTAGTGGGCGTGGCTTAAACGTCGAGTGCTTGCGCATAATGAAAACACTTAACAGCGCTTTCTCACGGCCGTTGTATACTTGTATCCGTTACTCTTTAGGTGTAGAGTTATGCAACCACAACAATTATTTATATTATTTTATATAGCACACGGTTGCCAATTTTTATTATTATTATTATTATTATTATTATTATTATTTTACTGTGTGTCGCCATTTAAACCTAAGATATTTTCAATAAAAATACTATCCCCAAAGCTCAATCGTAAGTCATTATCATTATTATTATTATTATTATTATTATTATCGCCGTCAAACTGGGTAGCTGTTTATTGCCAACGTCGGTCCCGTCATTGGTCACCACGTAAGTCCGCCAGCAACGTGCATACGTTGTGTGAGAGGCCGCCCAGGTCCACTTCTGCCTACTGCGTCATTCCATCGTCATCTCAAGACTTCAGTAATGTTAAGTTAGTTTTTAAGTATTATCCCTGTTTTTGTGAGGTCTGTGGTCATTACACCAAACCGAATCGACCACAGGGACCCCTCCCCATAACTAGCTTGTTCATCATCATTCCTTCGGTAGGTCTCTACCCGCATATGGTTGCCTCCCTAGTGGAATAGTAGTCGTTAGTGGTGAAATAGGCCATAGTCAAAAATATATACCGTTCTCGGGCATCACTGAGTGGTCCTTCGGGTAGCCTTTACTTAACGCTAACACCCTATATTAATATGATCGAAAACAAAATAAATGGCACAATATGCATTTTGTCGTGACTAGAAACATCTGAGGTGAAAACATGGTAGGTATAACATCAACAGTATAGGTAGGTAAAAAATTGAATAAACAAAAGGGCTTATAAAAATATGTTTTTCTCTCATTTTTTTGAATATTCGTAGTAAAAGTAGTAAGAGTTTATGTTGTGTAAAAACAGTAAGTTTTCTCAAAAAATTTCTTCAACGTTATTTAAGTCTAATGTTATACTTTTGATACTATGTATCTCAATGACTGTGTTCCATAATTCGTCACAAATAGAAGGTAAAGGTAATACAGTCAAGTAACGATACCTCGAAAAACTTCTCAAATTTATTATTTTTTTACTCCCATCGAGGTCAGATTAAGTTATATTTGAGTTAATTATCTCTAATAATACATATTATCCCGAACCGAATTTTCATCTTCATTCGACTTCTAGTTATCGAGACTCGACTATATTATAATTTTTTTTATTTATAAAATAGGTAGGTATATACCTATTTTTATTCATATTAATTGGTTTATACTGTATAGGAAGAACTAATATAAACATTCAGTGAAATTTTCATGTATCTATAGTTATTCGTTTATGAATAACAACAAAATAAGGAAATTGCTACATGAGAAATCGAGTGAACATCCAATGTTGTAAAAATTTGAATTTCAAACGCTCATAAAAATTTAATTTGACTGTCCGGTAGAGATTTTTTTATTGATAAAGGTAGACAAACTTATGAGTAATCTTGTATTACATTTTAAAATCTTAGATTTAAAAATAAAAATTTTTACGAATTCTTAACTCAAAATAATTTGCTATTTTTTGTGATTTTTCCATATTTTGTCAATTTTTGAACTTTAAATGCTTATAAAAAAAAACTGTGACTAACGATTTTTAATATTTTTCATCTGTCTTTGAAACAATAAACTAGGAGCCTTCTATTACATTTTCAAGTTTTTTTAGCCAACAAATAAAATTTTATTGATATTTCTAGAAAAAAAAAAATGAAAAATGAAAATGTCCCTAAACAGTTCAAAATAAATCAAAATATTTTGAAAATGTTATCGTGTATAGAAAATGCAAATATAAACAACCAGTGAAAATTTCATGTATCTACGGTCATTTGTTTTAAAGTTACACCAAAAACCAAATTCAATTTTCTGAAAAATCGATTTTGCGTAAAAATTCCCGTTTTTCCTTAATTTTTCTTTTGTTTTTCTTGGCGCTTTTGAAAAGTACTGAGAATTTTAAATTTTGACTTCCCCAATGCATCAACGATATTCACTTTCCAATCGAACAAGATACTGAAGACGAAAATCGAAGCATTATTTCGACTACTTATCGTGTACACAGACACAAAAATAAAAAAATAATAAAAAATAAAAAAAAAATATAAAAACACACATCATTGTAAAATCAATACATTCATCGTTTCACTCAGAATCTAAAAAAAATAATGTATAACTCAAACTTTTTCGTATTTTTAAAAAAATTCGAGTTATGTAACTCGAAAAATACATAAGTCGAATTTATTTTTATGTCCCTTGACATTCGAGTTATCATCGAGACTCGACTGTATTATTTTTATAGTTTTAATGTTTTTATATTTTAATAATAACATATTATTATCCTGCGAATTTAACTTAAAGAAGTTTCGAAATATTTTTGTATTTCATAGGTAATATATAGCTTTTTAGATTACACGAATAATGCTTGAGAAATATTTTGTTGAACGTTTGTATTTTTTACTCCCGTGTTGCAGTCTGGACAGTATTATTAACTACTACACTACGCTTTGTTTAAAGCATCAAGTACTACGACGAAGATGCGAGTAGTTTTAAGCTGAAAGATGTTATTTTAGACAGTCCAGTCTTACAGCCAGTGCTTTTTGATATATTTTTTTGCTTTCAATTAAACATAATCATGATCACTGCAGATGTTGCAGAGGTGTACCGTCAAGTGTTAATTATTGAAAATAACATGGATTTTTAGAGTATTATAGTGCGAGGTTCTTAATATATCGTTATAAACCGTTGCTAAATAATACGGTATCTTATGGTACGGTACCAGAGTTTTTCTTGCCACTCGTGTGTTAAATGAGCTCGCTGTTGGATGCGGAGAACAGTCTCCAAAATTTAGTCAATAATTTCTGCGAGATTCTTATGTGAAAGATTTTATTAGTGTCAATGAAGCTGATATAGATATGATAGCCTAATCCTAACCTAACCTGTCCTAAGCAAAATCACATAAGTAGGTACCTACTTACTTATTTTTAGTTTATTTACAATCTTTAATACAGGTATTAAATTATATAACAAATTTACTTGCATACATTTTTATTTTATTTTTTGAACCTGAATTGGCATGAAGGGGAAAACTGTTCAGTAATAAAACCCTCCAGAGTTAAAAAAAAAAATTTGAGAGATTTTTATATTTCAATTAAGTATTTGCATAATTTTTAATTACTTTATTCATTACAATTGTTAGTAATTCAATTAAAGGACTGATTAAAAGTCTGAATGAATTTAAGAAAGAGGAAAATTGGTGAGTGATAGGTAGGTGAAGAATCATTTTTTGTAGTGATGAATGTTGTTTGTTTGTTAAGTTTTTATTGATGGACTGATTAGGGGTAAAATGAGGAAAACTTTCCTTAAATGTTTATCAGGAGAAGTTCTCGTACTGGGATCTCTATTCTCGTTTCCAAAATTATGTGTTTTTTTTAATTTACATATTTAGTTTACCTTAGGCACTAGATGGTTGTTGTTCCTTGAGATATGTATAGGATGTGGTTTGATAAGAAGCAGCACTATGGATAGATTTGGGATAGTGATCAATAAAGTTTAAAAAGAAGTGGATGCCTGGTAGTTTTGTGTAAAACATTGGTTACTTGACTTACTATATAACCAACACCTGTGATGGGAATTACTACCAAATCAGTTACAGGTGTACTTACGGACGTAGGTTACAAATGACAATGGGAAAGGTGCAGATATAAGTATTATACAAAGGTATTTTGAAGTTATTTAGTATTTTGATAATAAATCACCACACAATAAAATATTTTATTTCATGAACAAATAAAAATATCTAAATTAACAAAACGATGGATTATTTAATTCATAATTACACCTAAAACGTAACTATATATATATATATATACAGTAACATTTTTATAGAAAAATTAATAATATATTTTAATAATCATATAAAAGTTGATAAGTATAATTATAATACTAATATTAATATACATATATAACATACAAAAATATGCTATTACTATTGTAAAGTTAGTATTACTAAATAATTTAGAACTGTAGTAATTTATGGATCATATTTCGAACCTATTGATTAGTATTTTGGAAAAATAAGTACAATAATAAATAAAATAATGATTAATATCAAACAAAGAAATATAATATAGAATAAGAGAAACTTTTTCAACTTTATAATAGGTATAATCCCCGTATGATGTTTTTCATTTAGTCGTTAGCAACTATTTTTAGCAAGTGCCACAACCACCACCAGTGCCACAAGCTCCGCCACTGAAAAAATGTTTTTTATGTTTGTTAGAATCAAAAAATACAACACTACTTTTATGTTTATCGATGTTTAGATATAATAAAATTATTGCACGGATTTTGGGTTTACCGTCATTTATAAGTTATAACTAAAACGTTATAGACATTTTTCGTTTATCGTTGAAGATGTA